>JAVSCE010008798.1:0-22039 GCA_032199065.1 Smutsia gigantea | reverse complement strand
CACCCAGAGTCAAGGGATTGTTCTCAAAGCAAATGTGATGGTGTCCTTCTGAATAGCTTCCTGTTCCTGGCATAAAGCTTAACACGCTCCTGCAGTGGCTCCTCCTCCGTAATGAACACCAAGTGCAGTGCTGGGACCCATCCCCCCAGGATATAGGCAGGCATCCCTCTGGGGTTGCGGAGGGCTCACACTGTCTCTCCTGGGAATCACTCTCAGCCAGGGGCAATTATCATCTAATGACTGGTCACTGCAGGGATATACCAAGGGCTGGCCCCTTGCCTTAATTTGGGACAACCCTGAAGGGACATCCCAGTTCCCCATGCTGTCTGCTGAGTCCTCTACTGCAACTATATTGAAGTTGAAGTTCTCCGTCTGCTCAATCCTGCTTACTTCACCTGCTTTAGAGGTATTGTTTCCTAGTCCACATGCGGACAATCCCCCTGAACTCAGATCAAGACACCTGTGAAACCAATTTAAGACACCACCACCTCTCTTGGCTCACCCCACACCTCCCTCCCCCTTGCATGGAAGGCATCCTCTGCCCCATCTCTGGGGCATCCTGGATTTTAGTCCTGTGTGTGCACCAAGTGATGGAGGCGAGTCTCATCATTTCAAACCTTTACTCTTCTATAAAAGGAGAAGGAAGCTTAGATCAGAGATTCTCAAACTTTAATAGGCCCATGAATCACACTGATTTTGCTAAAGTGCATGTTTGGATTCCCTGAGATTCTGCACTTCTAATGTCAGCTCCCAGGTCATGCTGATGCTGCTTGTCTGCGGACCACATTCTAGTATTAAGATTCTAGAAATTCTCTTGGATTCCTTGTATCTGTATTCGTTTTGACAGCCAGCGTAGATTTCATGATCAAAGATTCTGAAGTTGCACAGAACTGGCTCTAATGCCCCACTCAGCTGTATGGTTTCAACCAAGGTGTTCAGTCCAGGTCTCAGTTTCATCATTTATAAAATGGGAGGAAATGATGCCAACCTGTGAGTATTGCTGGAATGATATAACACAGGCAGAGCACTTAGCACAGAGCCTGGCACACAGCCCTCACACATTGTCAGCTTCATATTATAACTGCAAATCAGCATTCCACGCAGGCACATGAAGCATGTCATTATGGGTCGGTCACTTGAGCCAGAGCCAGACACTCAGCCGGGCACTGCCAGTGGCACCCCCTCTGAAGTGTCAGTGGCACAGAGCTGTGGAGAGGGAGCCAGGACACAACTGACTGCTCAGGCTCAGAGATGAAGAGACGCTCTATCAAGCAGGAGAGCAAAAGCTGAAAAGGAACATGGCACTGCTTTTGGGAATTTCCACATCATTTCACAGGCAAGGAAAGGCGCCTGAGTCCCAGCTGCTGGTTGGCCAGTGCTCTGTGGGCTGGATGACCTGACGGCTGCGGAAATCCTCGAAGAGGCAGAAAGAACCCATTGTGGTATCCCTCCTTCCCGCCCTCTGTGCTCCCTAACCCCTCCCACAGTATGCCCGTCACTCATGCTGGGTTCAGCCCTAGCAAGGGTATGTATGATCCACAAACCCAGTTGTCCCCATACACAGCATTAAAAGGACCCCACAGCCTTAACATGTTCCCTTTGATTCAGAGCAAAGCACCTCTAGCACCAGGAAGCACTGCTGTTTTCTTTCGGGAGGGATGGCTGAAAGCGGCAGCTGTTGTCTGAAACAGCGTGCTGACAAAGGGACAAAGGGACATATCACGGAGCTGTGTGAGACCAATATGCAAACCACGAGTGTCTAATTCTATTTCAGCCAAGAGCAAGTGCAGATGGGCTGGAGAGGCAGGGCCACGCTCGGGATGGTGGGCAGTGGGGAGGAAGCCTGCTTGGTGGGGAGCAGGTGGGCAGGAAACCACTTAGCAAAAATGCTGCCTCTGTAAGTCCTCTGTGGTCCTGACTATGGCAAACACACTATCAGGGGCAGGGCAAAGCTAAGGTGGGCCTCAGTACAGTCATTCTGTTTTTGACTGGTGGAAGGAACTTGACATAGAGAAGGACCATTCTGCGAAAGACCTATACCACCTCGCAAAACAAAAAGAGGAAACGGAACATGAAATTTAATTTAGCTGTTTATAACTCAGTCCTGTTTGCTTTTTTAAAAATTTGGTTGATGTTAGTATCTTACTCATCTACTAAGAGGAATGTGTGCTCTTGTCTAAATGACTGAAATTTTCCTATACTCACCACTCATTCATTTCATTCAACTTCATTTCTAGCATCCTTTGCTGTTACACATGCTCGAAGGCTGCAGTTCTCACAAGTGGACCATGAGCAGAAGGGATGCGCTCCAAGCCTGGCCCGTACAACCCATCTCTCTCCTGGTCCTCAGTCTCTTTCTTCATTTGACTGTAGAATCGGGATGACTTGCAGGACCTTCTGGAAGACTGAATCACAAGACAGAAGACTAAGTCCTTAAATAACTGAAGGGTGTACAGCTCAAATGCTCAGCTAATTTCATGGCTTTATTATATGTGTGAGCAATAAACATTGATTGTGCCAAGCCATTTACATTTTAATGCTGTACACGACTACAGCTCATCTCCCCCGAATAACGCAGGTAGAACGCAGTGAGGGTGTAGAGGATGAAATACACTGGTCCCAGGGATCTGGGAAGGCAGTGCACACGTGAAAACACGGAGTGGAGTAGAAGGCAAGCAAGAAGTTTGCTAAACAGGCAAGGGAGAGGGGAAGGGAATGCCTAGGGCAGGCAACAAACACAAGGGTGCGCTGTCACTGACCCAGATGGGTTATTTGGGGAATTCCGTTTCGCGTGGCTGGAATGTTAGGTGGCAGCAGTTGAGGAGCAGAGGTGGGCAAAGTGGCTCGTGGTCTAAATCCAGCCTGCTAACTTGCTTTCGTGCAGTCTGTGAACCAGAAATAATGTTTTTTACATTTTTAAATTTGAAAAACCAAAAGAAGAACATTTTGTGACACATGAAAATTATATGAACTTCAAATTTCATTGCCAATAAATTAAGTTTTATTGGAATACAGCCATATTCATTCACTTATATATTTTTGGTGGCTGCTTTTGTACTACAATGGCAAATGGCAGAGATGAATAGTTGTGACAGAGACCATATGGCTCACAAAACCAAAAATATTCACTATCTGTCTTTTTCCAGAAAAGGTTTGCCAACCTCTGCTTTACAGTCTGGACTTTATCATGTGTGACAGACGACGTTATCATTCCCATTCTTCACTTCTTGAATCCCTACTTTGTCATGTGACTTTGAATTTCATACTGCTGGGTGGAGCATATTTTTCAGCTTCATTGATGTTGGGCTTGGTCATATTACTTGCTTTGGCCAATGGAACACGGGAGAAAGTGACAGTGCACCTGTTCCAAGCAGTGGCAATAATAGAAATCACATGTTTTTCCTTTCCTCTTGTAGCTCTGTCATTGTCAATAGCAGGACAGAACCCTCATAGCACAGGCATCAGGAAGGTGGAGCAGAGCCACTGCAGCCGAGCCCAGACCTGAAGTGTGAAGCAGAGCCATTCCCACTGATTCTCAGACCTATTTGCATGTGAAATGGTTATTGTTGTATGCCAGTGAGCTTTGGAATTACTTGTTAAGCAGCAATAGCTGATTGATACATTATGTAGCTGCTGAGGAGAGAAAATTAGTAGGTGCAAGCCTAGACACACTTTCTTATAACTTGATTTTAAAGAATATTAGCAAGTTAAGGTTGCCAAGGCCTAATACTAAAGGCATTTATATTAATCATATAGAAGCCTGATATGAAAGCAAAAGTATAGTGAATTTAGGCAGAAAACACTTGGCTTTTTCTTCTTTTCTTGAGATCTGAATAGACCTCTGACATTCCTTCCCCAATCTTCAGTGGTTTCATTTTGTATAGAGATTGTCTCTCTCTCCCTTTATTGCACCTGGTATTTGCTTTGGCAAATACTGTACCTCTATTGTGTCTTCAATGGCTCTCTGTTAGAGCTATGCCCTTCCACCCCCTAGTCTGACCTGTATAATTTTGGATTTTGAGAATTTCTAATTCATCTACACCAAGAAATTCTGGAATATAAATCATTCAGTGAAATGCCTAAAAAGGAGATGAGGTAAAATGCCAAGAGTGCCCTTTCCAGGTTGCTTGGCTAATGCCTATGTGGATTGTCCTGGTGACTGGAGAAGAGATGGAGACAGACAAGAGGCTGGAGAAGATATTGTCCTGTTGGGACTTATAAAGCTTTTGTGAACATTTGCTTCTTGGAAATTAACTCACGGAATTGCATCATTCACTAATTTAGTTTCCAGGGTATCACAAGGTCAATGAAAACCCCTGAAGAGTCTATAAACTGGGATTATTTCTTCTTTTTATTATACCAGGGCCCAGGGGGTCATGGCTAGGAGAGGAATCATCTTGGACATGGTAATATTAAAATTTACACCTTTGAAATTTGCTCATTTGTTTGTTTTATATTGAAATCTCCCACTCCCTCCTTCCATATCCACCTGCCCTCTCACCAGCAGAACTAAGCAAATAAGGCAGAAAGATACACAAAGCCCTAGTCATAACCAAAACAATTAAATCACTGGGCAATGAGACACAGACATCAATATCTTTTGAAACTCCTGGCTGATTGCGAGGTGCAGATAAATTTGAGAAACAGTGTTCTAAGCCTTGTTCTTGGTAAAGCAGCATTCTGCTCATCACAGGGGCACCAAGAGACAAACAATCACAACACTGTAAGAGTTGTGGGATATTTAGTCCAGATCAACACATATATTAGTTAAGACATTTTCAGTTTCAAGGTAACAGAAATGTCAACTCAAATCAGTTCACGTGATAAGGCCATTTACAGTGTCACGAAAATGCAAAATTCAATGGCAGGATTCTTTGTGTCTACATGCTGCCATACATGGTGTCATTGCACTGGTTCCAGGGGAGCATCCAAGAAGAGCCTGGTGCCACATGCTTTCCCTTCAGGCTCAGCCCAAGAGAGGAAGCTTTCTTTTTCCTCAACTATTGACAACGTCCTGACTTTGCTTTGATTGGATCAACATAGGTGTGTGCCACCCCCCCATCCACATATTAACAAATCGCCAGCTGTCTTAGCTTGGGCTGCTATAAAAAAAAATACCACAGACTCGGTGGTTTAAACAACAGACATTTATTTCTCACAGTTACAGAGGCTGGGAAGTCAGTAATCAAGGAACCAACATATTCAGTATCTGGTGAGATTCCCTTTACCAGGTTGTATATGGCTGCCTTCTCATGGCATGTTCACATGGCCTTTCTTTACTGTGTTTGGACAGAGAGAGCTCTCACATCTCTTCCTCTTCTTTTTTTATTGAATTATAATTGACATCAGGTGTACAAGACAGTGATTTGATATTTTTATATATTACAAAATGATTGCCACAATAGATCTAGTTACCATCTGTAACCACACAAAGTTATTACAATATTATTGAGTATATTCCCTCTGCTATACTTTACCTCCCCATGACTTCTTTATTTTATAACTGGAACTTTGTACATCTTAATGGTCTTTACTTATTTTGCCTGTCTTCCCATCATCCTCCCCGCTGGCAACCATTAGGTTGTTCTCTATGAGTCTGTTTCTGTTTCGTCTGTTTTGTTTTTTAGATTCCATGTATAAGTGAAATTACATAGTATTTGTCTTTCTCTGACTTATTTCACTTAGCATAATATACTCTAGGTCCATCCATTTTGTTGCACATGGTGAGATTTCATTCTTTTTTGTGGCTGAGTAATATGTACCACATCTTCTTTAGCCATTCATCCATTGATGTATACTTAGGTTGCTTCCACATCTTGGCTATTGTAGATAAAGATGTGATAAACATAGGGGTACATATGTCTTTTCAAATTAGTGTTTTCATTTTCCTGAATAAATACCCAGAAGTGGAATTACTAGATTATCTGGTGGTTCTAGTTTTAATATTGTGAGAAACCTCCATACTGTTTTTCATGGTGGCTGCACTGATTTACATTCCACCAACAGTGCACAAGGGTTATCTTTTCTTCACATGCTTGGCAACACTTGTTATTTCTTGTGTCTTTGATAATAGCCATTCCGATAGGTGTGAGGTGATCTCTCATTGTGGTTACAACTCATCTTGCCTTGGTCAATTCATAACCTATATCTGATGAAATGATGTGTCAAGTCTTCTGGTATGTTCTTCTCAAACTTTAATGTTCTACAAACTCCAAGGGCCCTTGTGAAAATTCAGATTCTGATTCAGTGGGTCCAGAATCTACATTTCTAACAGTTGCTGAGGCTATGCTGCCGCTGCTTTGCAGATGAAATCTGAGTAGCAATTATGCAGTATATTATAGGACAATACTTTTTCCTGCTATAGGATACTAGCCTAATTTCCCCCACGGACTTATAAGTCAAATAAGATATTGAAATTTGATAAATTTCTTCTTTATTAAAGAGTGAACATGACCAGATGACACATTTCCTTTGTAGGGAAGGAAAAATATCTTTCTTCTACCCATCCTAGGCTCTCAGCTATGTCTTTGTAACAAAAGGCAGATTAATAGGAAAAAAGCATACAAATATATTTAATATAAGTTTTACATGACATGGGAACCTTCATAAAGAAATGAAGACCTGAAGAAATAATTAAACCTGAGTATTTTCATGCTAGGTTTGATGAAGAGTGGAAAATTATGGGAAAATATGATGGGATGGAAGGTTAGAAGCTAAGTGTAAGAAATGGGGAAACTTGGCAAGGCCTGTTCTTCAGATACCCTTCAGTGTCACTTCCTCTGGGGAGATCAGGACTCTCCTTTCCTCCAGCTATGTGGAAGGCACATATCATATAAAGATCTTATGATCTGCTTCAGGGGAAAGTTAGAGGATCCTTCCAACACCAGCCCTTTCTCAAAGTCCTTCAGCTTAAAATATTAGATATGTCAAGGTGTCAGATTTTGAGGTAGCATGTCCTGAACCACATTACCTTCTGTCCCACTATCTGGCCAGACATGTCTACCTACAATGAAATTTCAGAGTTCCATTTGCACCATCTAAGCTGTACTTCACTGTTAACTCAGTGTGGGGTTAATGGAAGTTTTCAACCAGAATTTCCTGTCTGGCCTTGATAGTGATATACATATAAGGGCTTGTTTGCACATCAACGTGATAGAACTGCCAGTCTGTCATGGAAATGCCCTCTGGGGCAAGGGGCTCTCCTCCCCTCAGTTCCTGGTGCATAACTGGTCAGGAGCCTGCCAGTCACCAGGGACCCACCCACGAGGTTTCCCCTGGAGGAAGGGGTGGGAAAAAGTGGGGCATGTGGCTGGAGCAACAGACCTTGCTAGTGGAGCCCAGTGAGAGAGGGCAGAGCATGCTGAGAGACTGAGCCATGATCAATAAAAAGATCTTTCCTGAACCTCTCACCCTTGTTTTCTTTCTCAGTAGCTTCTTAGAGAACTTGCCCCAGGCAGGGAACCCCCTTCCTCCTGGAGCAACACTTAACTTTTTAAATTTAGTAATGTGGAGTTGTGAACATTTGTATACACTGAGATTGAAGCTCTGAAGTTGAGAAAGAATAGCCAGGGACCCAATAAAATAAACTCTTTTAGATAGTTGTCATGTGTCCCCTTGGAACAAACGATCCACACAATAAAAGAAATAGGGTGCGGGTGGAACAGACTGAGGTCAAGTACCTTTAAGGTTCCAATGAAAGGAAAAGACATTGCAGAAAGCTGAACTACCCAAAAAGTTAACAGAGGACTTCTAGTTTGCCTACCAAATGGACATTCTGAATTAAACATTAACATCAAATTGATTGTGTGCTGGTGATGTAATGCTCAAATAAATGAGTTTTACATAAACTGTTTTCGTCTTTGCAATGTTGGCTTCCTACTGCCATAGGCATTTTAGTCCAAGTTGTCCTCCATCTGGATCAAAAGGAATATTCACATATTTTAGGTCGTACAACAGAAGCTTCAGATTTCTCCAAGGGCCATTTATAACAATAAGCATAGGTTAGCATCACCTTCCTATTTAGAGACCATATTCTGAATATGAACTGGATTTCAATAAAGTAGTAATGGAATGCAAATAGGTAAGTCATTAAGGTAGCAAAAATCTGTCTGTACATGTTTACGTCAAAACTACATGATTCTCTGAATGTATCTTGAAAACTCCTTGGTTTGAGGAACCCCCTTAACCAGAGCCTGGGCAGAATAAGTTGTACTAATGCAGAAGCAAGAAAGCAAATCATTAAAAAAAAAAATTTTAGTTCTTTAAAGTTCTTTCAAATTAGCTTGTTGATAATGTACAACTCTTTGCAATTAAATGCAAGCATAAAAGCAATGCACACACACTTATTCCAGAGAAACTTTTCCTGTGTGAATTAGCTCTCTTTAGTCAATAAACATGGAATATGATAACACCATAATAAAATAGTCAGTTGTAGGGTAGCTGGTAACATGATTTGGCCTTGCCATCTTTGCACATAAAGAAGATGTGGCCTATTGTATTACTGCTCACAACTAACTATTCATTCCATTGCTTCCCTGTAAGAGGACCTTTCTGCTCCATTGATTCTGGACTTGGCCACATAACTTATTTTGGCCAATGGAATATGAGGTAATATGATGTGGACCGTGTTCAAACTAAAGGCTTAAATATGGTTGCATGGTTTGGTTTAGGCTCTTGCTCTTTCTGCCAAAAATGGGCAGAGCCTACCTTAGGCGCTCCTTAAGCCTATGCGCTAGAACTACAAGACAAGCCATGCGAAGGAGAGCCCATTAGAGCTGAACCAATCCACAGTCCATGTGATTTCCAACATGCAACAAAGTGAGAAACAAATGCTTATGACTGTAAGCAATTAAGTTTTGGGGGACTGTTTGTAACTGTAATCAAAACTGACTAATATATATATAGGTTCACCCTGCCCCAGAAATGTAATCTAACCGGTGAGTCAGGAATTTTCAGTTCAGCACCAACAAGCTAATCTGTCACATGGGCCCTCTCCCTCCCACAAAGGAAAATGAGGTAATCTGCATAGTAAGACCCTCTTCTCTTTCCCCTAAGGGAAGATGACCTGGCCTGAAACAATCCCTTTTTTTCTTTTGCTAATAACCTCTTGCCCTGCCCTCCTTCTTATAAAAAGCTTCATTTGGTACAGCTTCCTGGGCCTCTCTCTACTAGCTAGGGGGATGCTGCTTGATGCATGAATCCCTTACTAAATAAAGCCAATTAGACCTTCAAATTGACTCAGTTGAGTTTTGGTTTTATATATATATGTATATACACAGTTGACCCTTGAACAACACAGGTATGAACTGCATGGGTCCACTTATACATGGATTTTTTTTCAATAAATATGTCAGAAGACTTTTTGGAGATTTGCAACATTTTGAAAAACCATTTTGTTTTCTCTGGCTTGCTTTCTTGTAAGGATACAGTATATAACACATGACATACAAAATATATGTTACTCCTATGTTATCAGTAAGGCTTCCAGTCAACTGTAAGTTATTAGTAGTTAAGCTTGGGGATAGTCAAAATTTACATATGAATTTTCAACTGTGGGGGGCGCTGTCACTGCCCTGAACCCCTGCATTATTCAAGGGTCAACAGTATATATATATATGCATATATATGTGAGTGCATGCATTTGTGTGTGTGTGTGTGTTGTTTTAACTTTATTGGTTTTATTGCTTTGTTCATATGCAATATTAAAATATGTTTTCTTGTTATCTTTGTTTTAAAGAATTAAACATTTACAAGGAGAATATACTGGTTAAGGTCATGGATCTGCAACAATCATGCCTATGGTTTGAAAACTGGCCCTATAAAATAGGGTAATAATACTTTTCACATTATAAGATTTTTGTGCAGACAAAACAAACTTAGTCACTGAAGTTCTGACAAGAATTCCTGGCTCATTGAAAAGCACTCAACACATGAGACCTATTCATATACTATGTTTGTAAGTACTATGTAACATTGGATAAAAATAACCTAAGTTAAAACTGAAAGTCTGTAAGAATAGTTTTTCCCTTTATAAAGGTTGAACATCTCCCAGCTAAAAAATGAAACTCTTAGAAGTCTGTCCTCACAGCTGAGTTTAGTATGTGGCTGAAGGTGAAAAGAGATGATTTTTAGGGATGGATGGGAGACACACAGTGTGGCAGAGAGTGTTAGAAGAGTGTGTGTATGCATGCACGCGGGTGTCCAGGAGACAGAGCTATCTTAGGTTTGTCTTCTTTTCCCATAAGAAGAGCAGGCATACACAATAGTAGAGAAGGGACTGATGGAAGGAATAAGATGGGAGGCAGAGGTTTGATGGTCAAAGATAAAGGGTTTTCACCTGTGTTCTCTTCTCCCTCCTTCCCCATTTCTCCCTCCCACTTTGGCAGAGCTGGTGATTGTAAAGAGATTGCATTTCAGGCAATTTTTCAAATTAGTCTTTATATTTAGAGATTTTATCCAAGATTCTCCCTTTGGGCTCACAAAAAGATGGATAATTCTTTTTTTTTTTTTTTTTTTTTACGCCTTGTACATTTGTAATAGAAAGTTCTTGGTTTGAGAAATATATTATCCTAACTTTGAATTTTCTGGAGACTTAAGAGAATGGGCAACCTTAGATTTTTTTTTTTCTCTCATGACATAGTTGCTCTTGAAAGCTACTTGGAGAAAGAACATAAGAAGAATGATTACTCAGGAAAATTACCCTGTCTGGTGTCCTTGGAAAGTATTTAATGAATACTTTAATAAATCGAAAAACCTGATTGCCCAACTGTTATATGGAGCTAGTTAGCAGAGCACAAGTGTTATAGGAGCATGATGTAAGAAAGTAAGCAAAGCGCCGACAGGCTGATAATCACAGATCAAATATCACACAAAGACAACATGGAGACCTTGTGAGATGCACAGGATGGAATGAAGCACTAGAAAAATCATTTAACTCTGCCCTGGGGAATAGTGCAAACTGTTTACATGGATGCACTTCCATTATATGGTATAAAGTTTAAACACACTATTACTTGAAAGTGCAACAAAATACAGCTTTATTTTTTCTCATTAATATTTAAAAGTATTTACATATATGTCATATATATATGTATAATTTTCTATAGAGACATGAATGTGAATATGTACAGGCTTTTTTTAGACCACAGGTCAGAAAACTTTTTCTATAGATGGCTGGAGAGTACATATTTCCAGACTGTGGACCATCTGGCTTGTGTTGAAACTGCTTAACTCTGCCATTGTAGTGTGAAAGCAGCCATAGACAATACATAAATCAATGAGCATGGCTTTGTTTCAATAAAACTTCATTTAAAAAAATGGATTTGGCCCACAGGTAGTAGCCTGTCAACCTGTTTTTGATCTTTTTTTCCTCTTCTTTCACTGTTTACTTTTCCTTCTTCCCTCTCCTCTCTACACATGTGCCAACTACTTCTAATGCTACCGTGTACACACAACCCATATTAACTAGCATGTGTGTCCTTCCATATTTTCCATCATAAAATAGCTTTATATTTTCCTCCTATAACTTATTTATAAGTCCTTGACCCAAGGGAAGTAGGGAGATAAAAACTTAAGTTGTAAATTAATGATTTCTTTATTAGGGTAAAAAAGAATCCTAGCTGCTATAACAAACATATTCCCTAATCTTATCATCTTAACCCAGTAAAATGTTTAGTTCACATCTATACAAAGTGTAGTGCAGGTGTTTATGACTAGTGGGCAGCCTTCCATGGGGTGACTCAGAGATCCAGGTTCCCTTCATCTTGTGGCTTTGTTATCCCTTGTGTCCTCAGAGTCCTAACCTCTTCAGGATCTTCTGCACATCACTGATAAGGGAAGAGATAATGTAGAGCATCACACAGGACTTTTTTATTGGCCAGGCCTAGAAATGGAATGCACCTCTGTCCACATTCAATTGGTTGGAACTTAGTCATATGGCTATATGTAACTGCAAGGGATTCTGGGATACATAGCCATGCTGTATGTCCAGACCCACATTCGAAAGCCCTTAATACACATAGTTTGATAGATTACTTTCCTTTCCAGTTTGAAGAGTGCTTTGAGTGCTGAAATTCACCTGTCATGTAAATCTTTCATGTCTTACTCATTCATTCTTAGGTTCACCTCAAATGTCATCTCCTCTGTGTAGCTTTCCCACATGCTTCATGCAGAATTTATAGTTTTATTAATTCCCTGTAGTATTAATAGTTTCTTCATTTTTAGTCCTAAATATCTTTATATATACCTCTTTATTTTAGACCTTGTCACAATATTTGACATCATTTTTTTCAGCCTGTAAGTCCAGGTCCATGCTAGTCTGTACACTTTATGAAGCCAAGGTTAGTGATTTTGTAAAAATAATATTATCTGGCCCAGTCCTAACACACTGCCATGTACAAAGCTTGGACTTTGGAGCCAGCTCTTGTGGTTGAATTGCTGACTGTCCTTATGAAAGTTGCTTACACTCTCTGTGCTGCGCTTTTCTTAACTATAAAATAGAGATAATAAAAATAGTACCTACATCATAGAGTTGTTATAAGGATCAAATAAGATGATATTTATAAAGTTTGTAAAACAGTGCATGGAGTACAGTAAGTACTATAAAAATATTTAATAAAAACAAGTATTTGTAATACATGTAGTTTACCTGGCCAGCTGAAGCCAATCAGGATTCTGCCCTTTCTAGTAGTAATTAAGTCATTATGTGGATTTGACCGTGAAGGAAGGCTTTCCCATCTTCATCGTCCCAACTTGTGACCACTGCTCAATTGTTTCCTGAATATCTAGTACTATATTCTAGTGCTTGTGTCAGTACAAGCTGCCATGTCCTTGTCAAACTTTCTAAAAGGCAAATACATATGAACTAAATGGCCTCTTGAGTCTAACTTAATAAGAACAAATACTTAAGAGTAAAATCCTAGCCCTGCAAAGATAAGCTGATATGGTTCATACAGGTTATCCTAAGAAATATTTTAGAGGTTTAGATATGTAAGAATACTTCAAATTGTGTGTGTATGTGTGTGGATCTGGAAGATTAAAAAGTCATAAGTGTGTGCCCATTGTGGATATGTAACTGTCAGATGGTATAAATATTAATGTAAAGGCCAAGGCAAGAGGAAGACTTCATGTTGCAGGAAGGCAAAAAAGAGCTCAGAAACAAGGATGGTGCCTGGTGTAAAATGGGATTCCATGCACAAGACCTCCTTCTTATATTATTTAACTATCTACCTCCTCCAACTAAACTCCTTACCCCTATTTAATTGAACATGGCCTGCCCTTGGGTTTGCTCTCAAAAACCAGATAACTCATGGTCATATGACTTAAACTGCAAGTATGTTTATCCCCCATTACACTGAGATGTCAGGGTTATGAGGTGACCTTGACATAAACTCACCCCAATACCAGCATTTGTACTATTCTTACAGAAATACTTCATAAAGATGTGATAAATGATTAGTGTTCTGATTTATTTACAATAACATTAATTGCAGCCTTAGTTACAGAAGCAGAACAAAGGAAACATTTTAACAATGGAGGAAAGGTTAACTAAATGATGGACCACGCATATTCTGGGACATTACGCAGTCATTTAAATTCCATTTTCAAGGTCTATTAAATGACAAAGAAATATATGATTACAATATATGTTAGGTTTTGTTATAAGATTACAGAATGACTTGCACAATATAATCCTGATTTTATTAAAGTAGATATATACATGCACTGAGACAAAGGTGAAAACTAAAAGGAAAAAAATATTAATTATATTTAGGTATTGGACTTGTGGGTCACTTGCATTATCTTCTTACATTTTTTATGGATTCCAAATTGTTTTTCATAAGCACATATTAACTGTATAGGCAGAACAAATACATTGTAGATAAAACAATTTTAACTTTTATTGACAATTCATATCAAAACCTGTTAGGTTAGGAAGTACTGAGGGATATTTCACAAAATGAGCTCTAGAGTAGTTTCAAAAGATGCTGAATGGGAAGACAGGTCCAAAATAGCATTGTAGGAGGACTGTGAACTCATCTCCAGCCATGGACACACCTATTCTACACCAAATATAGAGCAATTCCTCCTGAAGAAGAACTGAGGACTGACTAAACAGCTTTTGAACAAAAAAAGGATAGAAAGACCACATAAAGAACAGCAGGGAAGATGAAGATCTAGTACTGAAGGGAACCCCACCCACAATGCAGTGACCTGTAGTAGGAAGGGATGTCACTGAGGGCCTTGCAGGCAGATTCACCTGCCTTGGGGCACAGAAACAATCCTGTGGTTTAAAGGGCAACTAGAATGGAAGTGAAGGAAATCCATTTACTAACTCTAGAGTGCCTGCCAAATGGCGGGGGAACTCCTGGAACTCTCTCCCTGGTTGGAGGTGCTGGTGAAAGGCACTGTTTATGTTCTCCCTCCAGCTTGATAGCACAGATGGGAGCACAGTCTGGGTACACTAGATGGCCCTACTGCTTCAGCAAGTCCTGGGACCCTAGCCCACATCAGCTACAGGCCCCCTAGGTGGCCCCACACTTGTACCCACCTATGCTCCAGCCATTCCACTAAGGCAGCACCATACTGGGTACACCTGTGTGGCACATACTAGGACACCCCTGGCCTGTGTCCACTTCAGCTCCAGTCATCCCACCAGGGTGACCCCTGTGCAGAGCAAGTCAGGAACTCCCAGCCCATGCTCACTTCAGCTCTTACCACCCTGCCAGGTTGGTCCTGATGCACAGTGCCTTGGGATCCCTGGCCTGTGTCCACTTCAGCTTCAGCTGTCCCACCAGGGTAGCCCTGGTGCAGGGTGCCCAGGGACCCCCCACAACCTGTGCCTTCCACAGTTCCAACCAACTAGCCAAAGCTGCCAGACACACACAATCTACAAAGGGGACATTCCTATACAAGGCCACTCTTTCAAGACTGGGAGAGGTAGCCGTTTTGCCTAATTCATAGAAACAAACACAGAAAGTCAAACAAAGTGAGAAGACGGAGGAAAATGCTCCAAACAAAACAAGACAAATCTTCAGAAGAAGAACTAAACAAAACAGAGTTAAGCAATCTATCTGATAAAGAGTTCAAAGTAATGATTATAAAGATGGTCACCGGATTTTGGAGAAGAGTAGATATACTCATTGAGAATGTCAACAAAGAGATAGAAAGTATAAAAAAGAATGAGTGAGAATTGAAGAATATTTGCTGCAATGGAAAATATACTAGAGGGAATCAATAGCAGATTAGAAGATGCATAAAAATGGGTCAGCAATATGGAAGACAGAGTAATAGAAAACACTCAAAGTGAAGAGCAAAATGAAAAAAGGATTTTTAAAATGAGGATAGGTTAAGTAAACTCTAGGACAACAGCAAGCATGCTAACATTTGCATTGTAAGTGTCCCAGAAGGGGAAGAGAAAGGGGTAGAAAACTTATTTGAAGACATAATAGCTGAAAACTTCCCTAACCTGGGAAGGGAAACAGACCACCAGATCCAGGAAGCACAGAAAGCCCCAAATAAGATGAATCAAGGAGGGCCGCACCAAGACACATCACATAATAGTTAAAATGTCAAGGATTAAAGATAAAGCAAGAATCTTAAAAACAGCAAGAGAAACACAACAAGCCACATATTAGGGAAATATGATAAGGCTATCAGCTGATATTTCAGCAGAAACTATGCAGGCCATAAGGGAGTGACATGATATAGTCAAAGAGCTGAAAGGAAAAAAACCTATAAGCAAGAATACTCTACCCAGAAAGGTTGAAGGAGCGATCAAGAGTTTCCCCGACAAAAATTAAAGGAGTTTATCACCACTAACCTGGCCTTCCAAGAAATGTTAAAGAGACTTCTTTAAGTGGAAAAGAAAAGGCCACAACTAGAGGCAAGAAAATTATGAAAGGAAAAAATTTCACTGATAAAAGCAAACATATAGTAAAGGTAGTAGATCAATCATTTAAAACCTAATATTAAGGTTAAAAGACAAAAATAGTAAAATCAATTATATCTAAAAAGTTAGTTAAGGGATTCACAAAATAAAAAGATGTAAAATATGAAATCATAAACATAAACTTGAAGAGGGAGTAAAAGTGTAGTGCTTTCAGAATGTGTTTGAACTTAAGTAACTATCAACCTAATATAGACTGCTATATACTTAGTATGTTATATATGAACCTCATGGTAACCACAAACTAAAAATCTATAATAGGTAAACAAAAAATAAAGATAAGGGAATCCAAGGATAACACTAAGTAATGACTCACAAGAAAAGAAGAATGCAATAGAAAAGAACAATAAAAACAACCAGAAAAAGATTAACAAAATGGCAGTAAGTACATACCTACCAATAATTACTCTAAGTGTAAATGGTCTAAATGCTCCAATCAAAAGATATAGGGTGACTGAATGGATTAAAAAAAAAGACCCATCTATATGCTGCCTACCTGAGACTTACTTCAGACATGAAGACACAGATTGAAAGGGAAAGGATGGGAAAAGATACTCCATGAAAACTAAAGTAGAAATACTTATATATCAGACAAAATACACAGAATGTAACAAGGGACAAAGAAGGGCATTACATAAGGATAAAGGGATTGATTCATCAAGAGGATACAATTGTAAATATCTATGTACTCAACATAGGAGCACCTAAATATATACAGCAAATATTAACAGACATAAAGGGAGAAACAGACAGTAATACAGTAATAGTAGAAGACTTTAACACCCCATTTGCATCAATGGATTGAATATCCAGACAGAAAATCAATAAGGAAACAGTGGCTTTAAACAACATATTAGATCAGATGGATTTAACAGATATATACAGAACTTTCCATTCAAAAGCAGCAGAATACACATTCCTTTCAAGTGCACATGGAGCATTCTCCAGGATAGATCATTTTAGGCCAAAAAATAAGTCTCAATGAACTTAAGAAGACTGAAGTTATATCACTCATGTTTTCTGACCACAACAGTATGAAACTAGAAATCGATCACAAGGAAAAAAACTGAAAAAAACCCCACAAACACATGGAGGGTAAACAACATGCAACCTAGCAACCAATGAGTCAATGAACAAATCAAAAATGAAATAAAAAATACGCAAAGACCAGGGAAAATAGAACTACACGGTTCAAAATCTTTGGAATGTGGCAAAAGCAGTTCTAAGAGGGAAGTTTACAGCAACACAGGCCTACCTCAAGAAAGAAAAATCTCAAATAAACAATCTAACTTTACACCTAAAGGAACTAGAAAAAGAACAAACAAAGCCCAAATTTAGTAGATTGAAGGAAATAATGAAGGTCAGAGGGGAAATAAATGAAATATTTAAAACCACTAGAAAAGATCAATGAAACTAAAAGCTAGTTCTTTGAAAAGATAAATAACATTAATAAACCTTTAGCTAGACTCATCAAGAAAAAAAAGACTATAATAAATAAAATTGGAAATGAACAAGGAGATATTATAACTGACACCACAGAAATACAAAGGATTGTAAGAGACTACTATGAAAAATTATATGCCAACAAACTGGACAACCTAGAAGAAATGGATAAATTCCTAGAAACATACAATCTTCCAAGACTGAATCAGGGAGAAATAGAAAATCAGAGCAGACTAATTTACAAGTAACAAAATTTAACTAGTAATCAAAAAACTCCTAACAACAAAAGTCCAGGATCAATGGTTTCACAGGTGAATCCTACTGAACATTTAGAGAAGAGTTAATACCTGTCCTTCACAAACTAATCCAAAAAAAGGAACAGGAAGGAATGCTTCCAAATTCATTCTACCCTAATACAAAAGCCAAAGACATTACAAAAAAGGAAAATTACAGATCAAAATCCCTGATGAACACAGATGCAAAAATCCTTAACAAAATATTAGCAAACCAAGTTAAAAAATACATTAAAAGGATCATTCACCATGACCAAGTGGGATTTATTCCAGGGATGCAAGGACAAGGACAGTTCAATATCCACATGTCAATCAATGTGGTATACCACATTAACAAAAGGAAGGATAAAAATCATATGATCATCTCAATAGACTCAGCAAAAGCATCTGACAAAATTCAACATCAACTCATGATAAAAACTCTCAACAAAATGGGTATAGAGGGAACATATCTCAACCGAACAAAGGCCATATACAATAAATTTACAACTAGCATCATACTCAATGGTGAAAAGCTGAAAGCTTGTCCTCTCAGATCAGGAGCAAGACAAGGATGCCCACTCTCACCACTTTGATGCAACATAGTACTGGAGGTCCTAGCTACAACAATCAGGTAGGAAAAAGAAATAAAAGGTATCCAAATTGGTAAGAAAGAAGTAGAATTGTCACTATCTGCAGGTGACATATTATATACAGAAAACCCTAAAGATTCTACCAAAAAACTATTAGAACTAATAAATTCAATAAAGTTGGAAGATATAAAATCAATATACAGAAATCTACATTTCTATATTTTAATAATGAGCTAGCAGAAAGAGACATTAAGAAAATAATCCCACTTACAGTTGCATCAAAAACAATAAACTATCTAGGAATAAATTTAACCAAGGAGGTGAAAGACCTATATTGTGAAAACTATAAGACATTGATGAAAAGAATTGAAGACACACAAATAGGTGGAAAAATATATTGTGCTAATGGACTAAAAGAATTAATATTGTTGAAATGTCCAAAGCAATCCACAGATTCAATGCAATCTCTATCAAAATACCAATGGCATTTGGTGCAGAACTAGAACAAATAATTATAAAATCTGTATGAAACCACCAAAAGATCCTGAATAGCCAGAGCAACCTTGAAAGAAAAAGAACAAAGCTGGAAGAATCATGCTTGCAGATTCAAACTACACTACACAGCTATAATAATCAAAACGGTATGGTACTGGCACATAGACAGGTAGATCAATGGAACAGGATAGAAAGGCTTAAAACAAACCTGTGTTTATATGGCTAATTAATCTACAACAAAGGAGGCAAGAATATACAATGGGGTAAAAAGTCTCATCAATAAATGGTGTTGGGAAAACTGGATAGCTACATGAAAAAGAATAAAAGTGGACCACTTTCTTACAGCATACACAAAAACAAAATAGAAATGAATCAAAAACCTAAATATAAGACCCCAAACCATAAAACTCTTAAAACAAAACATAGGCAGTAAACTCTTAGAGACTAGCCTTAGCAATTTTTTCCTGAATATGTCTTCCTAGGCAAGGGAAACAAAAGCAAAATAAACAATTGGTACTACACCAAAATAAAACGCTTCTGCACAGCAAAGGAAACCATCAACAAAATGAAAAGGCAGCCAACTGAATGGGAGAAGATATCTGCAAATGATATACCTGGTAAGGGGTTAATATCCAAAATACATAAAGAACTCATACAACTCAACACCAAAAAAAGAAAAAAAAAACAAAATAAAAACCAAATAATCCAATTAAAAAATTGGCGGAGGACCTGAGATAGATATTTTTCTAATGAAGAATTACAGATGTTCAATAGATAAAAATGATGTGCAACATCATAATCATCAGGGAAATGCAAATCAAAACCACAAAGAGATATCATCTCACACCTGTCAGAATGGCTATTATCAAAAAAGATAAGAAATGATAAGTACTAGTGAGGATGAGGAGAAAAGGGAACCATTGTGCACTGTTGGAGGGAATGTAAATTGGTCCAGCCACTATGAAAAACAGTTTGGAGGTTTTTCAAAAAATTAAACATAGAAATAACATACAATCCAGCAATTCCACTTCTGGGTGTTTACAGAAAGAAAATATAAACACTAATTTAAAAAGATATATGCACCCCTATGTTTACTGCAGCATTATTTACAATAGCCAAGATATGGAAGTAACCTAAGTATCCACTGACAGGTGAATGGATAAAGAAGATGTGGTACATATATAATGGAATATTGCTCAGCTATAAAAAAGATGAACTCTTGCCATTCAGGACATGGATGGCCTCAGAATATATTATGCTAAGTGAAATAAATCAGGCAGAAAAAGACAAATATCATATGATTTCACTTATAGGTGGACTCTAATAAAACAAAAAAACAAATGAACAAACAGACAGACAACTAGAAACAGACTCCTAAATACAGAGAACAAACTGGTGGTTGCCAGAAGAGAGAGGGGTAGTATATTGTACTTACTTTGGTGACAGATGGTAACTACACTTGGTTCTGTTGATGATCATTGAGATGGTGAGCATTTTGAAATGTATGTAATTGCTGAATTACTATGTTGTACACCTGAAATTAATATAATATTTTATGTCAACTATACTTCAATTAAAAAAATAAGATGCAGAGCTGATCAGAGCTATAGCAGCCTCAGCAACCTATAGCTAATGATGTGTAATGTGAGCAAAAAAAAATGTTTGGTCCGATAAATCACTGTAAATGAGGGTTGTTATTACTGACAAAAAGCTGACCAAGTCAGAAGATAATGCTTGAAAGTTTCATGACCCTGTTAACTCTTTACTTTTAATCTAATAAGATTCATATAATGTTAGACGAAAGCATTTGGGGAATTGTCTTTCACCTTCTCATTTTCCAGATGAGTAAACTAAGGATCAAACACATCAAGTAACTAACTTAAAGACACAGATTTAATTGCAACCCTAGGATTTGAGTTCTCCTTTTCTAGAGTTCTTTCACTACTTTTCTAATGGATGGGGTAACTGAGAGATTATTGGGATATGTTGGTGCCCAAAGCATTGTCCACCTAGGTCTGTTTTTTTTTTAATAATAGCATTACTGAGCAGCAGAAGTTCTGGCCTTCCTGTTGTAGACTATGGGCCTGTAATAAGAAAATATCATAAGGTGTAAACATAAAAGTAAAAAAAAACCCTATATATGGAAAATTTTAGGAACTTAATCAAAGTCAGTAAAGGACACTTAAATGAATGTTTATGGTTAGACAGTCAAAACAATGTAAATACACCACTTCCTTCCAAGTTGGTCTGTAGTGTCAATGCAAGTGCAATGAAAATCCTAGCAGATTTTCTTTTGGAATTCAAAAATTTATATGGAAGAGAAAAGAGTCAAAGTTGCCTGCACATTCATGAAGAAAAATGGGTGGGTTTATTTACTATGGGAGATATTACTATATAAAAAAATCCATATGTATGAAATTAGGACAGTGAGGAATTTATACAGGGGTAGAAAAAATAGACTAATGAAACAGAAGAGCCCAGAAACAGATACAAAGAAAACATTTCAAATCAATGGAGAATGGATGGGCTTCTCAATAAACAGTGATCTGACAATTAATTAACTAATCTGTATAGAAAACAAATTTGGATCCTAATCACAAATCATCTACATAGTCAGTTTTAGGTGGTTTAAAATTTAAATGAGGAAAGCAAAACTTTAAAACGTCTAGAAGAAAAAAAGGACACTATGAATTTTGGGTAGCAAAGTATTTTATAAACTACGTATAAAAGTATAAACGCTTAATGGAACAAACAACTGAAAAATGTGATTATGTTTAAATAATAAACAACTTTTGTAATCAAAATATGCTATAAAGAAATGGACAAAGAAAGCCACAAACTGGGAGAAAATATTTGCAACTTTTATGACCAAAAAAGAATTAGCATCCAAAATACATTAAGAAATTACAAAAATCCATACAGAGATCCATAAAAATATATAAAAATCGATGTAAGTCTATATAAAGGTAAGAAAATGAAGGAAAAATGATCAAAAGACATTTACAAAAAGAAGAAACCCCAATGACCAATAAACTTATAAAAATATGCTTGATCTCATTAACATCAGGGAAATTTAAAGGAAAACTACAATGAGATATCTTTGCATTCCACCAGTGCTATGGACTGAATTATGTCCCCTCTTATTTATATGTTGATGTCATCCAATGTGGGTATATTTGGAGTAAGGAAGTAATTAAGGTTAAATGAGACCATAAGGGTGGGGCCCTAAACGAATAGGACTATAGTGTCCTTATAAGAAAAGCCATAGAGAGCTCTCTCTCCTTCATGTG